>JAYESA010000016.1:49341360-49388860 GCA_036927795.1 Iris macrosiphon | reverse complement strand
TGTGGGTTTAGATTCTGAGACCCTGGCTCAAGAGGGACTTATCCCAACTGAGACAGTTGACCCTGGAGTTGTAGCTTTATAGTTTTGTAGTATTCTTTTGTACTGGATTTGTCTCCAGCATATTTCTGTATTTTCTTCAGACTCATTGATGTATTATTTTAGACTCATGAGTTGTATTGTGACTATTCTATTCTTATCTGATTCGTGTTCATTCTATCTTAGTTCTGTGATTGAGTACACTATCTTTTGGTGGTTCATTATATTAGATAGACTTTCTAGACAGCGTTCTACCGCCGATTCTGTGGCGTAGGCTGGGCGTTGTTTCCGACTAGTACCCTTACCCCGGGTGCGGATCGTGACACGTTTTTGGTGGTGGCCCATGCAGGTCTAGCTTCACAAGTATGTGATGTCGTGGTAGTGCGACAACTTAGTTGTACTACTGCGAGCCTGCGATAGGATATAGGATATAGGCTGAGATACTCAATCACATCTAGGAAAATTCTTTTGATTCAACTATTCTCCTTTGACATTGATACTTGATCCCTTAAACTGTCATTTCCTTGATATCTTTTATCATGTGCCATATTGATCCTCATTCCGTCTTTTTATGAGACATACTCGGAGATACTTGCGGAGGCACGCAAGGTTGAGCGGGATCTGGGTTTGAAGACCAAGAGAGACCGTGATTCTTTTCTGGGGGCCAACGGTAGTACAGTATCTGCCAAACGTTCTTATTTCCAGTCCAGACCTTTCCAGCAGCCACAGCAGAACCAGACTCCAGCTAGAGCACCTTTTCACCAGGCACCTTAGCAGCAGAGACAGATACAGCAAGCTCCATGCAACTTCTGCAAGAAGCCCGGCCACATCTGGGAAGTTTGCAGGAGGAGGTTAGGAGTTTGTTTGTATTGTGGTACTGAAGGGCATCAATTAAGGGAGTGTCCTCGTCGTGTAGTTCAGGGAGCAGCTCCAGCTCCGAGGGCACAGATGAGACCACCTGCAGCACAACCGAGGGGACCGCTTCCGACACAGCAGCAGCGTTTTGTCCAGCATCAGCAGCAGGGAGGTGCTCGGCAGGAACGAGCGTTTGCTATGACAGAGGAGGAACCCACCGGAGATGTCATCGCAGGTTCTATTCTTCTTGATTCCATTCCAGCTTTAGCTTTGTTTAATAGTGGTGCTTTCCATAGTTTTGTATCTGTTTCTTTTGCTCTGAAGCATGGTTTGGTAGCTGAGTCTTTGCTTAGGACTTGCAAGATCATGACCGGGGGAGGCATTATCCTGGTTAATGATATTTGCAAGGATCGGAGAGTTACTCTGGGAGGCCGGGAGTTGAGTGCGTGTCTACTTGTAATGCCACTTTCGAGCTACGACATTGTACTCGGGATGGATTGGTTGAGTAGGCACCGTGCTAGCATAGATTGTAGAGGAGGTAGAGTTTTGTTTGGTCCGCCAGGAGAGCCAGAGTTCGAGTTTGCTAGAGGAACTGCGGAGCAGGAAGAAGGCATTATTTGTGGAGCTATGGTGGAAGACAAGGAGTTGCCACATCCGTTGATAGCAGAATTTTTGGATGTGTTTCCTGAAGAATTGCCAGGATTGCCGCCAGATCGAGATGTTGAATTTTTTATAGACTTGGTGCCAGGTGCAGAACCGATTTCGCAGCATGTCTATAGAGTAAACAACAGCGAGCTGGTCGAGTTGAAGAAGCAGGTGGACGAATTACAGGATAAGGGATTTATCAGATCGAGTTCTTCACCATGGGGAGCCCCGGTATTGTTTGTACCGAAGAAGGATGGATCGGTGCGCATGTGCATTGATTACAGGGCTTTGAATAATCTCACTATCAAGAATAAGTATCCTTTGCCACGGATTGATGATCTGTTTGATCAGTTGAGTGGTGCGAAGGTGTTTTCTAAGATAGATTTGAGATCAGGCTACCATCAGGTAAAGGTGAAGCCGGAGGACATACCGAAGACTGCTTTTAGAACTCGGTATGGTCAGTTCGAGTTTATGGTGATGCCGTTTGGTTTGACTAATGCACCGGCGGTATTTATGAACTTGATGAACAAGGTGTTCCACCAGTACCTTGACAAATTCGTGGTGGTGTTCATCGACGACATACTCATATACTCGAGGACACCGGAGGAGCATTTGAGGATTGTGTTGGATGTGCTGAGGAAGGAGAAGCTGTATGAAAAGTTGTCCAAATGTGAGTTTTTCTTGGACAAGGTGGAATTCTTGGGGCATGTTGTGACTGGTGATGGTATTTCAGTGGATCCGAAGAAGATTTCAGCAGTGGAATCTTGGAAGACTCCGAGTTCGGTAGCAGAGATCAGGAGTTTCTTGGGATTGGCAGGCTATTACAGAAAGTTTGTGCAAGATTTTTCGAGGATTGCCGAGCCGATGACCAGACTCACAAGGAAGGATGTGGAGTTTGTTTAGACGGAAGATTGCCAGGCCGCTTTTGAGGAGTTGAAGAAGAGGTTGACGTCTGCTCCTATTTTGACATTGCCATCAGGGTCCGGAGGTTTCACTATTTATAGTGATGCATCGGGAAAGGGTTTAGGTTGTGTTCTTCAGCAGCATGGAAAAGTGATTGCCTATGCATCCAGGCAATTGCGTCCTCATGAAAAGAACTATCCTACCCATGATTTGGAGTTGGCAGCCGTCATTTTCGCTCTGAAGTTGTGGAAACATTATTTGTACGGAGAGCGTGTGGAGATCTTCACAGACCACAAAAGCTTGAAGTACGTTTTCACACAGAAGGAGTTGAACATGAGGCAGCGTCGGTGGTTGGAACTGATGAAGGATTTTGATATCTCTTTGCAATATCATCCTGGAAAAGCCAATGTAGTTGCCGATGCTTTGAGCATGTATCCGGTAGCTATGTTCTTGACGCAGGATCGATATCTGTTGGAGGACTTGGAGAGCTTGGGCATTGAGGTGATTGTTCCTGGGTGTGCTATGCAGATGTGGGGATTGCAGATACATTCAGATTTGATGGATAGGATCAAGGCAGCACAGTATGATGACGTATCTTTGAGGAGTATCAGAGCTCAGGTGAGAGCAGGATTGGAGGATGATTTCACTATTGCAGAGGATGGATCTTTGAGGCATGGAGTTAGATTGTGTGTGCCTAGTGGGGAGTTACGAGAGAAGATATTGCAGGAAGCGCATCGCTCTCAGTATTCCATACATCCAGGTGCTAACAAAATGTATCAGGATATGCGAGAGAGTGTGTGGTGGTATGGCATGAAGAGGGAAGTGGCACAGTTTGTATCCAGATGCTTAGTGTGCCAGCAGGTGAAAGCCGAGAGACAGAGGCCAGGAGGTTTACTTCAGCCATTATCCATTCCAGAGTGGAAGTGGGAACACATTACTATGGATTTTGTGTCCGGACTACCACGATCTCCAGGAGGGAAAGACGCGATTTGGGTCATTGTTGATAGGTTGACCAAGTCGGCCCACTTTTTGCCTTTCAAGGTGGGTTTGTCTACGGAGAAGCTGGCAGAGATGTATGTGAGGCAGATCGTTAGGATACATGGAGTTCCCGTCAGCATAGTCTCAGATCGGGATAGTCGTTTCACTTCTCATTTCTGGAGGAGTTTGCAGGAGAGTTTGGGCACTCAGCTCAAGTTCAGTACTGCATATCATCCCCAGACAGATGGACAGTCAGAGAGGACTATTCAGACTCTCGAGGATATGTTGCGCACTTGTGTACTAGATTTCGGGGGTTCTTGGGAGGACCATCTCTATTTGGTAGAGTTTGCTTACAACAACAGTTACCAGGCCAGTATAGAGATGTCACCTTTTGAAGCTCTATATGGTCGGAGGTGTCGTACTCCTTTGTCTTGGGACGATGTTGGAGAGAGAGTTTTGCTTGGGCCAGAGATGGTTGTGGATGCAGCAGAGAAGGTTCAGTTGATCAGAGACAGATTTCGAGTGGCACAGGACAGACAACGGCATTGGGCCGATAGCCATCGGAGACCCTTGGAGTTTGAGGTATAGTTTAGATTTTATTTTGTGTGCTTATTCTTGGTTGTTTGTTATAGATAAGTTCTTAAGGTGGTGTTTTGTTCTAGGTGGGTGGTTTGGTGTTTCTGAGGATTTCTCCGACACGAGGCACGATTCGCTTCGGTGGAGGCGGAAAGCTTAGTCCGCGATTCATTGGACCTTTCACTATTCTAGAGAGGGTCGGTGCAGTTGCTTATAGACTAGACTTGCCACCTGCATTGGAGGGAGTGCACAACGTGTTTCATGTGTCGCAGTTGAGACGATACGTGGCAGATCCTAGTCATGTATTGGATCACTCAGAGATAGAGGTGGGCCCTACTCTTAGCTATCCAGAGCAGCCAGTTGGAATTCTGGATCGGAGAGAGAAGGTGCTGAGGAACCAGACTATTCCTTTGGTGCGCGTCGCATGGAGGCATCACTCTCCGGGGGAGTCTACCTGGGAGAGAGAGGATGACATGCGAGAGCGTTATCCATATTTGTTTGTACCTTGAGGTATGTTATTTCTAGTTATGTTCTGTTCATTGTTATATTCTGTTCATTAGTTAGTTGTGATTCTTTAGTTCTGTTCTGTGATTTTCTGGGGGTAGTTTTCGTCTTTGAATTTCGAGGACGAAATTATTTTAAGGAGGGTAGACTTGTCACTACCACATTTTCTAGGAAAGGGTATTTTGGTAATTTCCTATTTAAATAAATATTGTGCATGGTAAATAATTATTTGTTGTATTGTTTAATTGTTGTTAGTTATTATTTAATTATTTTAGACTTATTTTAGTGGACCCAACTAGTTTAGTTTGGACCCATGGACCAACATGAATTAATTAGTTAGACTTGGCCCATTTAGAAAGCCCATGGTTAAGAAGATGGATTAAATTAATTAAATGATTAGACTAGAAGCTTCCTTCCTTAATTATTTCTTCATGAGAGGCCCCAAGGGGTACATTGGACATTTTATAATTGCTTGGGGGAGGGGCTATGGCCGGCCTATTAAAGAGGGGGGGAAATTTCTCTCTCCTCTCATCTCATTCCAAATCTAGATCTAGAATTTTTCCACTACCAAATTCCCTCCATTCCCAATCCAATTCCCTACCAAATTCATTCCAAATTTTTCCCAATTCACCATTAGAGAAGGAGGAAGCAAGGATCTAGAAGAAGGAAGCAAGGATCAACAAAGAGGAGCAAGGATCTACAATTTGGAAGCAAGTTCATCTCAATTGGAGGTTTCATTGGGAATCCATCTCCCAATAGGTATAATTCAGATTTTCCCATTTAAATAGCTTTTAAATCTGAGATTTAATCATGTAAAATCAACCTATATGTATGTACTACCCATAGGACTTTGTTTTGTGTTCATAGGAGACCCATGGAGAAAGTTATGGTGCTTTTTGTGTCAATTTTGTTGGAATTCCGAATTTATATTTTGTTGTGTGTGTCAATTGATCCTATAGATCAATTGAACATGAGATTTGTGTTTGAGGCTAGTGTCGTGTCCATATTGGGATACTTGTGGTTCGTATCCCAACTATTTGGTGATACGTGTCATTTGGGAGTTTTCCTCCGACACGGGGCTTTGAACATGTCGTATTTTGACACGGACACATAGATCTACTTTTGACGCTTTGATTTGTTCATAAATATTATTTGTGATTTGTTTGTGTCCTTCGGGGTGCATTTGGTTGTGTGTTGGACTCGTGTCGCATGCGTATCCTAGATCTAGTGGGATACGGTGAGATACTCTTCAATTGTGTGTATTTTTGCATAGATCTAATTAATTGTGGTTCAATTCTTCATTTATAATTAGTATATATATATGGATATTAAATATTTATTTTGTGTATTTATTATAGTAATTATTGTAGCATAGATCTATATTTTGGGTATGCTAATATAATGTACAATATAATATGTAGCTTTCTTGCATGCAAATATATATGTTACTACTTGTTAAATAATATAATTTATACATAAAATGTTTTATAAAATATATTTGTATGTTTAATTGTGTAATTATATTATTTATAATTATTATGTAATTATTTGGATATTAATGTAAATATTTTAGGTGTGCTTCTAGCCATGTAAATTATATGTTCTTTGTTAAATATTTGAAGGTATAAGTTTATGTGTATATTAATATATATATGTACATTTTTGTATTAATGGTTTATATATATATATATATACTGTTTTATATATTATGTTTATATATATATATATATTGTTTATATATTCTGTTTTTATATATATAATTATATATATACAACTTGTTTTAGTGACAGTGAATTAATGACAGTAAAAAACTGTCATTAATTAGCCGACTAATAGCAGCCGCTGTAGCCTTCGGGCAATTAATGACAAACCTGTCATTAATTGCAGCAGCGGGAAACAGCAGCTTTTCTGCGACGCTTTTCCGCGACAGTTTAACTGTCAGCGAAAACCAAAGCAGTGGCAGTTTATTATTTGGGTTTCGGTGACAGTCCTTCGGTGACAGTCCCGATTGTCACTATTTAAACTGTTTTGATTTAATCCTATTTTATTCACTGTTTTTCAATGACGCTTTGACAGATTTAATGTATATATTATATATTATAATTGTATATATATATATGTATATATATATATGTGTTTTGTGAGGAATAATAATTGTAATAATATATTATGTTATTTATATAAATATTGGTTTGTATATACATTATTTAGAGTGTGCATTATTTGTATTATTAGTATTCTTGTGTGGGTATCTTTTGGGATCTAATTTTGATTCCTAAATTGTTGTATTTTATTTTCTATATTATTTATATAGATGTCTTGTGAGGTTAACCTTGGTTTGACCATGTTTGACTTTAGTTGACTTTAGAGTTGACCATAGTTGACTTTTGACTTAGAATTGACTTATTGACCTAGAAATTGCCTAGTTTGACTTGTTCTCTTTTCGGGACCTTGTATTAATGTGGTATTCCATATCTAGGTCTTCGAGGCACCGAGTCAGACATTTGTGAGACTGTTCATTGGACTTCAGGCGAGTACATTCTCTGATAGTTTCTCATTTATGATATCCTCTATGTTCGTTGTATCTAGTGTAGATTTACATATTTCTCTCGACACTATGGTTACACGGATTGGTATATCCGGATCTCGTCATGAGATATTATTTCTTGGTATATGGTGTATATGGTGCAAGTATTGTTTCATTGGTTATCTTGTACATGTACAGACACCGATTCCCGGGGAGACTAGCTATCTTCTTGGGGAATCTCGTGCCATAACGTACCGTGGTTGGATCTATTATACCAGTCGGGGGTGGAGAGTATTTTAGTGTAGATATGTGATCATACCCTCCTTGTGCATGTCTTGTTTCTTGTGAGTGTTGATCATACACCGCACGTATGATTAACCAGGCCATTATACTCTTGTGCAAGTTCCCAAGCCGATCACATGTTAAAGCTAGTACTCACACACTTAGTCATTAGTATTCTTGTTCTATCAGTATATTGTTCATTATTGTATTTCTTTCCAGTATTTCCTTATTGTCTCTATATTCTTGTCTCTATTTATGCATCTTGTTTATCCACAGCTATTTACTGTTACATAGTTTTTATCATTGTTTGAGAACTGCTGTTAGGGTTGTACTCTGCTCCTTTCCTGACTGGATATATTTTTCCAGATGACACTGAGGAGTACCCTACCTATTATGGACCCCAGGATGTTGTGGGTTTAGATTCTGAGACCCTGGCTCAAGAGGGACTTATCCCAACTGAGACAGTTGACCCTGGAGTTGTAGCTTTATAGTTTTGTAGTATTCTTTTGTACTGGATTTGTCTCCAGCATATTTTTGTATTTTCTTCAGACTCATTGATGTATTATTTTAGACTCATGAGTTGTATTGTGACTATTCTATTCTTATCTGATTCGTGTTCATTCTATCTTAGTTCTGTGATTGAGTACACTATCTTTTGGTGGTTCATTATATTAGATAGACTTTCTAGACAGCGTTCTACCGCCGATTTTGCGGCGTAGGCTGGGCGTTGTTTCCGACTAGTACCCTTACCCCGGGTGCGGGTCGTGACAGCGTGTGTGATAGGGGTTGGGCAACCTCACATCAGGGAACTAGCACTAAAACAGAAATAGCATGTAGCATCAAGGTCGGGGAGCTGCAGGCAAGCAGTGGCAGCAGCCAACTGCAGCAGCAATTGCTCGAGCCTGCAGCATTATGCAGCAGCAAACGCAGCAGCAACAGCAGTTAGCTCCAACAGCAGTTAGCTCCAGCAGCAGCAGCAACTTCGAGCAGTGGGCATAGGCAATGAGCAACTAGCATCAGTGGTAGCACATAGCAACAGCGAACAACAGCAGCTACATCAACAAGTAGCAGCAGTTTTGATCAGCAAGGCATTAACAGGGTATCAAGCTTCAGAGCTAGGTAAGTTATTAGTTAGTTAGTTCCTGGCTAGTTTAGTTAGTTATTTGTTAGTATAGCTAGTTAATGGCTAGCTAGCTTATTAATAGTTTAGTTAAGTTATCTAGTTAGTTAGTTATCTATATATATATATACTTGTTATTAATTAGTAGTTAGAAATATATACATACTTATGTATATGTATGTAGGTATGTGTATATGTATATATATGTATTAATAGTTAGTGGTTAGTATAGTAGTTATGTATTAGTAAATACACATTAGTATATAGTTAGGAGTTGGGTAGTTCATGTATATTAGAATTGACATTACCTTAAGATACCAAGGTAAATGTTAAGGTATCGGGTTGATACTCAAGGTATTGGATTCGAGTATCAAGAGGGGTGTGTAGTGGTGTGATACCACATTAGTTCAAAGCCAAGGTATCCACTTAGCATTACTCTAATTAGAAATATTAGATATTATGGATTATATATACATATTGTGATATTTCATATCTAATTGAGTTGCATATCTTGCAATACGGTATCCTATTGGTTTTCTAGTATCCTAGTTTAGCTAGTATGGCTTAGATGCATAGTGTATGGACCCAATATCCTAGAGTTAGACTCATACAACCTAGAAATAGGTAGTTTGACTTAGAGTTGACTTATTTTGACAATTTTGACTTAGAAATGGCTTTTTGACCTAGATGTTGACCAGTTTAACTTATTTTTATTCCAAAACCTTGTATTGATGTAATATTCCATATTTAGGTCCTCGAGGTATCGTACCGGACATCTGTGATATTGTGTACCAAATTTTAGGAGAGTACATTCTCTGATTGTTTCTTATTTATGATATCCTCTATGTCTCTTGTATCTAGTGTACATATCCTTGATTTCTTGATACGATGGTTACACGAATTGGTATATCCGGATCTCATCATGAGATATTATTCCTTTGTATGTATGGTATATCTTGTGCAAGCCTTGTTTTCTTGTTCTTTTTGTACATATACAGACACTAATTCTTGGGGAGACTTACTACCTTCCAAGAGAATCCCGTGTCATAACATACCATTGTTGGATCTACTATAACTGTCGGGGACGTAGAGTATTTAGTGTATATATATGATCATACCCTCCTTATGCATGTCTTGTTTCTTGTGAGTGTTGGTCATACACCGTACGTATGATTAACCAGGCCATTTATCCTTGTGCAAGTTTCCCAAGCCGATCACATGTTAAAGCTGGTACTCACTCACTTAGTCTTTAGTATTCTTGTTCATTGCCATATTGTTCATTCTTGTATTTATTTCAGTATTTCCTTATTGTATATCTCTTGTATCTTTTTGTTGTATCTTTTATATTTCACATCTATTTATTGTTACATAGTTTATATCATTTATTAGAACTGCTGTTAGAGATGTACTCTGCTCCTTTCCTGATTGGATGTATTTTTCCCAGATGACACTAAGGAGTGGTACCCCACTCACTACGGACCTCAGGATGTTGTGGGCTTAGAGCCAAAGACCTTGGCTCAGGAGGGTCTCATCCCGACTGAGACAGACGACCCAGGACTCGTAGCTTCATAGCTTAGTGATTACTTTCTTTTGTGCTGGATTTGTCTCCAGCATTGTTTTAGTATTTCTCTGACTCATTTGATGTTATTATTGTCTCATGAGTTGTATTCGTGACTCTTCTATTCTTTTATCATATTCGTGCTTATTTTTATCTTAGATCTGTGATTGAGTACATTTATATTGTTGGTGGCATATTTTTATTGAAAGATAGTTTACCCAAACAGCATTCTACCGTCGATGTTGTGGCGTAGGCTGGGCCTTGTTCACTACTTACATCCCTACACCGGATGTGGGTCATGATACTTTCTTCCTTTCCAAGTAGGGAAATCCATAGAAAGTTAGCAGAGATATAAATACGACATATATTAAGACATCACATCGTCCCAATGAGTATCATATTAGATCAAGACATTCAGTTCACTTAAAATTGTTGGAAGAGCCTGCACCAGAGTTTGGGCATCAAGTTGAGATTCAGTACTGCCTACCATCCTCAAACGGATGGGCAATCGGAGAGAACCATCCATACCTTGGAAGATATGTTGCGAGCTTGTACTTTGGATTTTGGAGGGTCTTAGAAAGATCACCTTCATCTAGTTGAGTTCTCATACAATAACAGTTATCAAGCAAGTATTCAAATGACACCCTGCGAAGCATTATATAGAAGAAAGTGTATATCACCATTGGCATGGGAAGATATAGGTGAATAAAAGATATTAGGCACAAAGATAATCATCTAGACAGTAGAAGTTTACAAGCAGATCAGAGAGAAACTTTGGATTATGCAAGATAGACATCGGCATTGGGCGGATCAGCATCGTAGGCCTTTAGATTTTTATGTCGACGACCACGTGTTCTTACAAATTTTGCTGACCCGTAGAGTTATTAGATTCGGGGTTCGCGGGAAGCTTTGTCTGTGATACATTGGTCCGTTCGATATCCTCGAGCGAGTGGGCAATGTTGTTTATCGTCTTGCCCTTCTGTCTTTGTTACACAAGGTTCACGATATATTTAATATGTCTTAATTGCATAGGTATGTCCTAGATCTGAGTCATATCCTTGACCATTTTGAGCTAGTCGTTGGTACCGACTTGTCGTACGAGGAATAACCCGTATCCATTTTAGACTGAAAGGAGGAGGTGCTCAAGAATAGGACTATTCATCGTGTCCGAGTTACTTGGGGTTAATCACCCTTTGGAAGAGTCGACGTAGGAGGGCGATGATGATATCTGATCTCAGTATCCGTACCTATTTGACTCAAAAGGTATATTCATTCTTATGTCTTCGTGTCTCGAATCTCGTAATTCATTTACCCCTGCTATGTGACATTGCATTTCCTTATAATCAAGTTTGATTGCATGTGTAGATGAGCTTATAGTTAGCGAAGTGCTCATTCTGATTTCTCTAGCTAGCCTTGGGTTTGAATTTCGAGGATAAAAAATTTATAAGGTGGGTAGAGATGTCAATCCCCATTCCTGATATACGTATTTGGATCATATTTATTTTCTTGCTTATATTATTTATTGCTTGCATGGTAATTAGGTTGCATATCATGGAGACTAGATCCATTATTTGGTTCAATTAGACTAATGGTTTAATTGTTGGGTTGGTTTGGTCATGAGTGAACCCATGTTCTAAACCTCAACCCTAGCATATGTAAGTTAACTTCTTTCTCTATCTTCCCTCATTCTCTCATTTTTTTCTTCCTTCATTTAGGCAAGTACACCTTGCCCTACATAGAGAAATCTCTTAATTTTTTATTCTTGTTCTTTTCTTGCATTTATTATTCTAATATGCGTACATTATGATTTAAAATACTTTTAGTACTTGGAGTTTTTGGTTTTATTGGGTAGATTTGAGTAGATTTATATTTAAAGTTTAGGGTTTTTATGGGTTACTTGAGTTTTTGGTTGTTTTGATCTATTAAAATATAATATTTTAGAAAACTAATTTTGGGGATTGATGGAGCACTTTAATTTGAGCATTTTGGCTTTTTGTTCATTTGATTCGGGATTAAAATATGGTTTTTATGAAAAAAATAATTTTTAAGATTTTTGGAGTTTTTTCCATGGCCGAACCTGCTGATTGGAGAAGACGAAGTCTTCATGCGACCTGCAAGTTATGTGACAAAGAGTGCTATGCGGCTTGAGCAGTTTATCGCATACTGACTAGAATGCGTCCATCTTGTTCGATGCATGACTGTCATTACACAAGTGTTCTGGAGCTAATCCGTGAACTCCTTGTGTTTCACTCGCTGAACGAATGAGAAATTTGCTAAGTCCAAAAGAGCAATATGCGGCCGTGTCACCTATGCGGCATAGAGAGTATGCGACCACCATTCCTTGGACGCATGACTCTGAACCGTAGGCACATATTTATGTAATTTTGTATTTTCTCTCTGACACTTTATGGCTTGTCACATCTATAAGTTCAGTTACTTCTCTAACACATATAAAATGTATGTCACTCAATACTTGTCCCAAGGAGTAGACTTTGCCCAGTCATATGTGGCACTGAGCCAATACGGTACCAACCCATATACGGTCGAGACTTGTCACGACCCGCACCCAAAATTTGGGAATGAGTCGTGTGTACGTCCAGCCTACGCCGCAGCAACGGCGGTAGAACGCTGTCTAGGTCTCAACATAAAATATATCCTGTCAATAGTCTCAACTCCGTACGGAGGACAATGATAATAATCCACAGTTCTATAATATACTCAATCACAAGTTATAAGAATAATGGCACGAAAAGAATGGAAAGGAGTTCTATATAAACCAATCACAAGAGTGCAACACAAGTCCTAGGTCTAGATGACCTCATAAAGTCACAAAATAATAAATACAACTCAGTCTCAGTCTAAAACAATAAATGCCGAAAAAGTAATCTAAGAACAGGCAGGTAAGATCTCCTCTAGAATAGGCAACTCCTCTGGGATTTCCGGAGTGAAATCTCCCTCTAATCCTGGGCCGTAATGAGTGGGGCAAAAGTTCTCCAGGTCCTCTGAAAAATATTATCCAGTCAGGATTGGAGCGAAGCACAAACACTAACAGCAGTTTCATTAAGTTGACAAAAACTATAAACAGTATAAGAAATACAAGATGAGAATAAATGCAGGAATGTAGAATACTGAAGAAATGAAATAGACAATAGAGCATCTAGCAATGAACAATAAATAGTGAATGCTAGAACAATAAGTAGTGAATGCTAGAACAAGTGAATCTGAATAAAGAATAGACATCTAGCTAAGTGTTTGAATTATCAGTTTATTATGTGATCGGCTTAGGACTATATCAGGCTGGTTATATATGATTAACTATGATTCTTGTAGGTCAGGCTAACCATATGGTTAGCTATGATGCATGTAGTGGTCAGGCTAATCATATATAACAGCTATGATGCATGTAAATGGTCAGGCGGCACCCGACGTGAGAAGTGGGGTGAGCTATGATGCATGTAAATATTTGGATATGATCACATAATCTACTAATAGTTCCCCATCCCCCAGCTAGCACGATGGATTCCAATCACGACTCCTCATGATGGGGATCTAGGGTGCTAACCCGTGTATCCATAGTGTCGGAATCAAGTATGTACTACAACTGAATTTATAGAAGTAATCAACAATAAAAACTGTCAGAGAATGTACTCGCCTGTGGTCCTGAGCAAGGTGTGAGGATCGATGTCCAAAGTAGAATCACAATGACCTATTTGTGGAATATAAAAGTCAGAGACTGAATTAAAGGAATAACAGGTTTAACTAAATTAAATATGAGGCCTCTAGGTTATACTAAAACCTACTGGTCAATACTAGGTTAACTTGTTACTCTAGGCTTCATATTAATACTAAGCAATATTTACATACTAGGCATTTAGTATAGATATAACTCCTATTTAGGTTCTAAGGTATTATTAAATCTATCTAACCCTTACCTAAACTAGTATTCCAATGCAACCCTTAACTCATAATTAAACTCCCTCTACTGAAATTTACTGCTCATCACTCACTACTCACATACAGATAGTGGAGAATAAAATCTGGGACACACACACATATGCATCTACCCTTACTGAGGTTCACTACACACAGGAACACTCATACAGTTCTATGCAGTCACCACTGCATAGCAGGGGACTGAACACTCCTACAGTCACATCAAAATCCTGATACTCTAATCCTCCTCTCCCTTATGCTGTGCTGATACACCACACTCACTGGAAGACTGATACAGTCCCCTAATGTATGATACACAACACAACACATCACTGAAACTTACACCCAGATATCTGATACTCCATATGACACTCAAGCACAACCCAAAACCTACACTATACCTGCACTTATCTCCTACTGCCATCCTCAGCCTCTCAAGATCCTAATGTACATCACATAGAAGTACTGATACACACAGGAACACTAACACATCTCACTGTTACACAGATTTCTGGCAGCTACACTCTAATGGACTGAACTCAACATTGTTCCCTGATGAGATACACTCAGCCACACACACACACAGGTATCAACTCCTCTCACACCTATGACTGATACACAGTTGTACCTTACAGCAATTGACTGCTCACCCAGGCCAAAATTGCACAGTTACACATAGTATACACTCAGGTATTGGCATACCTAAACTCACTGCTCACTGACACAGGCCCTAACTCTTCTCACAGAATTTCTCTCTACACAAACACTATCATATAGGAACTAATACCCTGAAATTCACACAGGAAACACACACTGGTTGCACTCTCAGGCACATTAACACACTGATAAACAAAGAACACAAGCATCTAACACATAGGTAATTCACTCACACACACATATTCATTCACTGGTACACATACTCACTCTCTCAGATACTCTAACACTCTACTAAGTTATTAACCAACCCTCACACACAAGAACACACACAGGTAATAACCAATACACAAGTACTCACACACTAGGAAATACACAGTCCTCCTCACTGCACAGAATCCCTCACACACAGCACACTGTTTCCCTCACTGAGAACAAACAGGTTTTCACACAGATTCAACATACTGTAACCAATCTGCACCTCACTCACACACTGAGACAATTCAAATACCTACACACTAGATACTGAGGCAAAAATACGGATTCACCTACTGACCTCTCTTAACCCCTAACACATGTTTATTCCTCTGATACACTAATCCACAGTATCCCATAACTCGATACCACATAGGCACACACAAACTAAACTGATACACACAGCATATATATACATACACACTGATCTTTAACACAATGTACATATAGATATCTAACTAAAACACACAAGTATTCACACACACAGGAAACACACACTGGTTGCATACTGACACTCAAATCTTAACTCCCAATTCACTGCTGATACCTACAGCCAAAACCCATATGCACAAAAACATATTGCACAGAATTTGACCCCGACTGTGCATAGCTACTCACAGTGGAATCCCCACAGTTCATTTCTTCCCCAAATCACACAACCCATTCTCAAAACATATGCAAATATATAAGTGTATATATATATATATATATTAAAACATGCAGTATTAGAATAAATTAGATAGGTAAATCCCTAAGGGCATTCCTACAAACACCTAGGGGGCTGAAATCGGGTTTCACATTAAGATCCCATGAATACCCAAAACTAGAACCCTAAATCGAAATCATATCTATATGTAAATGAGGGAACCATGCAAGAATGCATATTCCCAAAACTAGGGCTCACGAATTAGGGAAACAAACATATGCACACCAAAACCCTAGAATTCGTGATCCACACAGTGAAGGGGTTTCCTAAAGGCCAACTACAACAAAAATCAGAATTAAAAATGGGTTAGTATCGGATTTTACCTATAGGGAGAGGGTTTCCCTATGAAGGTTCTTCTTCTCCAAGGTTCCTTGACCCAAGCTCCTTGTTTTCCTTGCTTTGGAGGAGGAATATGGAATCCCTAGGGTTAGATTCCGAATTTGGGGTGGGGGAAAATGGTTTTTCTAATGGAGGCTAGGGTTTCTTTCTTCATGAAGGAGAAAAGGGTTGAGGGTGGCTCCCTTTTATATTAAAAAACTAGGTTAGGGTTTCAAATGCATAGGTTTAGGTTAAACCCCCATGTTAGGTCATGTAGAACTCAATTAACTCAGGTTTAGTCATTCTAGGGTTTGAGGTTCAACCCTAAAATTGGAATTCTAGGGTTTGTCTAGAATTTGGGTTTTCAAATTAGGGTTAGTCATTAGGTTAGTCCTAATGAGTTCTAGGGTTTGACCTAACCCAAACACAACTAAAAATATATATATAGTTTATAAAAACTCAGCAGATTAAATAAATACATAATTATTCAAAATAGTAAAATTACACAAATGCCCTAATCTGGAAATGTGGTAGTGACAAGTCTACCCTCCTAAAAAAATTTTGTCCTCAAAATTTAAGATCCTCAATAGTTGTATGTGTTCATTTATATTATTTCTCCATCAAAAATTTAATTCATCAAACCATATAATCATGAAGCAAATTCATATTATTATTTCATAAACATTCATAATTCTATAGATATCATATTTCTGAAAATCCTCAAATTTAAAAAATTTGAATTCCATTTGTATCACAATCTCCTCAAAATTTGGTGTTAATAATTAAATACTCAAAATTTTAATATCCAATCCTCTAATTTAAATCCAATTAATGCAAATTTATAAAAGTTAAAATCTCGTCCAAAAAGTTTGTATTCAAACACTAACCCATTAGTGATCTTAATCCTCGATTTCTTTTTCCACACAAAATCAAATAATACAATAGTTATGAAATCTTCAAATATCATATACATTCAAATATAAATTTATATCCTGCAGTCAATAGATATAATGATAATCTCCTTAATTTCCTCGAATTTTAATGACAAATTCAATCATATCTTAATCTTCATAAAACTCAATGATTTAACGAAATCGTCAATTCTGCCATATTAAGTTCTCAACTCTTTGTTTAAATTAATATTTATCCTCAAAATTTAAGGCACATTGTCTTTCTCTGTCTAGTCATAAACTCTACATTAATCTTCACTACGGTCAAACCCCCAACAATCAAGGTCTAAGAAAATCCTACCTACAGTCACACAACATGCAATCTAGAGAAAACATACATGGTTATGGTCTCCTTTGTCATGGTATTGCAGTCTCTGCTAGGGTGTACTACTAACTATATTCTAACAAGAAAATTATTGATACAAGCTATGGTACTAAGGAATCAATCAATCAAACAAACAGATGGAAAAGAAATATGAGGAAAGAACAGAACATAGCCTTCTAACCCATTACTTGGACATCTTAATCCTCTAATATACTATCACTACCACTTTTCCAGATAAGGGCATTTGGGTAATTTACTATTTTGAATAATTATGTGTTTAATTAATCTGCTGAGTTGTAAAACTATTTATATATTGTTAGTGATTTTGGGTTTAGGTCAAACCCTAGAACTCATTAGGACAAACCCTAATGACTAAACCCTAATTTGAAACCCAATTCTAGTAACCCTAGAATTCTAATTTTAGGGTGAACCCTCAAACTCTAGACTGACTAAACCTTAGTAATTAGGTTCTACAGGACCTAACCTGGGGGGGTTTAACCTAAAACTATTCATTGGAAACCCTAAACTAGTTTAATATAAAAGGGAGTCTCTCTCAAAGCCATCCTTCATGTAGAAAGAAGAAACCCTAGCCTCCATCAAGAAAGCCATCTCCCCCACCCCAAATTCGGAATTAAAACCCTAGGATTCCATCTTCCTCCTCCAAAGCAAGGGAAGCAAGGAACTTAGGTCAAGGAGCCTTAGGGAAGAAGAACTTCCACTTGGAGAACCCATCTCTATAGGTAAAACCCTATTTTTAATTCTTTTATTTCTGTTTTCTGATGATTAATGCCCATTAGGAACCCACCCTTGCTGTTAGATTTTGATTTTAGGGATTCTACATGGAGATTTAGGAGAACTAGGGTTTTGGTGTTCTAATGATGGTTTTTCCCTAATTTTCGTGAGCCCTAGTTATGGGAATATGCATTCTTGCATGGTTGTATCATATACATATGGATTTGATTATGATTTTAGGGTTTTACGTTTGGGTTCATGAGTAATATTGTGGAATCTGATTTTAGCACATTGCGTGTTTGATGAAATGCCAAGAAGGATGAACACCTATCTAATCTACTCTAATATTATCTAATTTTGATATATGATGTATATATATATATATATATATATATATATATTTATACATATGTATATAGATCTGTTGTGTGATTTGAAGAGGGGAATACACTGTGGGGGAGTGAACTGTGCAGTCGGGTTTTCCCCTGAACTGTGCATCTGTGCAGTGAGCATCAGTGAAGCCACTGTGTTTGGTTGTGTGCAGTCAGGTTTTACATGTGCCTGTGCACTGAGTTCTGTGTATCAATAACTTGGGGTTGTGTTAGTGTATCAGTATAAATCTGTGTATGTGCCAGTGTAGGAAAACCTGTGTACATGTGTGAGTATCCCAAAACCTGGGTGAGTGCGTGAGATACCTATGTGTCTGTGTGCCTATGTGAGTTAGATGTGTGAGAGTGTATTGAATTGGGTGAGATACTTGTACCTGTGTGTTTCAGTGTTATTCTCCAATAGGTTAGTACCTGTGTGCATTAGGTTAGTAAGTACCAGTGAGGTGTCCCTGTGTCAACATCAGTGTGAATACCTGCATTCCTGAGTTCTAGAGTGTGTATCAGTAAATATCTGTGTGTGTGTCTGAGTACAAGGAGAATTCTGTGCAGTGGGTATAGATATGTGTGCCAGTTAGGTGAGAGTTAGCTGTGTAAATTCTGTATTGATTCCTATGTGTGTGTATGTGTGAACTGTGCTGTGCTGTGCTGTGTGCATATGTGTGTGTGAGTTAACTGATGCTGTGTAGTGTATCCAGTGTGTATCCTAGAACCTAATATCTGTGTCAACCTGTGCATGTGTGTGTCTGTGCAAATGGTGTGCGTGTGTACTGTGTTACAGGCAAGGTTTTAGTGTAGATGGGTTAGCTGAGTTTCAAGAGAGTTATTAAGTATCAGTAATGTGTTAGTTGTGTCCAGTGTTGAGTTTTCAGAGTATCAGGTATGATAGGGTTTCAATTTCAGTTGCTGTGTAAATTGACTGTTCAAGGGACTCATAGGGTTCATAGTATCAATTTTTATACTGTGATAGTCATGTGAACTTGAGAGTTAGGACTCCTAGATTCTTGGACTGAGTTGAGAGTTTTAGAGTGAGCATATGTTAGGTAGTAGTGAACAGTGTAACCAGTGTTGGTGAATTGAGGTTTTGTGAGTGAATAAATTCTGAGAGAAGGGAGAGAGAGTAGTGAACCCAAAACCTAGTGTCTAGTTGATCCCTGTGTACTCAGTGTGTGTGTTTCTGTGTGCTGTGTGTGAACCAGTGCACTAAGAGTGTGCAGAGTGTATTATAGTGTCTGTGTATATAGTGTGTTAGTGTAGCTGTGGGTAGTTGAGTTATCAGTGTGTTCACCTATGTGACTTTGTATCAGTGTCTAGATATACTTTGTGTGGTAGTTAGAAATCTTAGTGTATTAGTGTGCAGTTGTGCAAAAATAGAAACCTGTGTATGCCTATGTAAATCAGTGTGTGCAGTGTTGTGTATCAGTCAGTCTATGTGCCTGTGTGATAGATAGCTATGTATGGGTGTCTCAGTCAGTGTTAGTCTAGAGTATCAGTAAGTGATGGGTTAGTAGTATCAGTAGGATCTCTGGGTGTAGTATAGCAGAGTATTGTAGGTGAGTTGAGTTACTGTGTATGGGCTTGGGATTTAGTATAGGTTTGAGATATCAAGGCAAGGAGTTACTTGAGTATTGGTTAAGGAACTAAGTATATTATATACCTATGATACGTAATATGAGGTATTGTCTAAAATAGTCTAGTATTGACTAGGTATTAACTATTATAGCCAGAATACCTTAGTACGACCTAGCAAAACCTGGTATAACCAAGTGTTGACCTAGTTAACCTCAGAATTGATCTAGAAACCTCGTATTTAATTAGTTAATCATGCTCATTCCTTTAATTCATTATTTGACATTGAATTTCCATAAATAGGTCATTGTGATCCCACTTTGGACATCGATCCTCACACCTTGCTCAGGACCACAGGCGAGTACATTCTCTGACAGTTTTCATTGTTGATTATTTCTATAATATAGTTGTATTACATACTTGATTCCGACACTATGGATACACGGGTTAGCACCCTAGATCCCCATCATGAGGAGTCGTGATTGGAATCCATCGTGCTAGCTGGGGGATGGGGAACTATTAGTAGATTATGTGATCATATCCAAACCTTTACATGCATCATAGCTCACCCCACTTCTCACGTCGGGTGCGGCCTGACCATTTACATGCATCATAGCTGTCATATATGATTAGCCTGACCACTACATGCATCATAGCTAACCATATGGTTAGCCTGACCTACAAGAATCATAGCTAATCATATATAACCAGCCTGATCTAGTCCCAAGCCGATCACATAATAAACTGATAATTCAAACACTTAGCTAGATGTCTATTTTATTCAGATTCATTTGTTCTAGCTTTCACTGTCTATTGTTCATTGCTAGATGCTCTGTTTCCTATTTTTATTTTCTCCAGTACTTTACATTTCCAGCATTTATTTCCATCTTGTATTTCTTACACTGTTTATAGTCTTTGTCAATTTAATGAAACTGCTGTTAGTGCTTGTGCTTCGCTCCAATCCTGACTGGATAACATTTTCAGAGGACCTGGAGGATCTTTGCCCCACTCATTACGGCCCAGGCTTAGAGGGAGATTTCACTCCAGAAACCCCAGAGGAGTTGCCTAGCCTAGAGGAGAATGTACCTGGCTGTACTTAGACTGTTTTTCTACAATTATTGTTCTAGACTGAGACTGAGTTGTATTTATTATTCTGTGACTTTGTGAGGTTATTTAGACCCAGGATTTGAGTTGGATTATTGTGGTTGTTTTTATTTGAACTCTTTTCTATTCCCATCGTGCCATTATTTCTTATAGCTTGTGATTGAGTATATTATAGAACTGTGGATTATTATCATTGTCCTCCGTGCGGAGTTGAGACTATTGTCAGGATATATTATATGTTGAGGCCTAGACAGCGTTCTACCGCCGATGCTGCGGCGTAGGCTGGACGTACCCACGACTCATGCCCAAATTCTGGGTGCGGATCGTGACATATACACTTAACTCTGGCACATTCACTCACTAATTCCTATCTCTATATACTGATATCCATACCAACTAATCATTAGTCCACAACATCCATGAATACATCCTCATTGCATACACCTGTCTATTGATACCTAGATATGATACCAAGAATCTCTAACACAACCATAGTTTAATAATACATCCAAAGTTTGATACCTCTATCCCTTGGTACTATTATTTCTACTACAAGCACACTCACTGCTAGCTCTCTTACCTATTGCAATTATTTATACTAGTCGTTCTTATCACTCAAGTGCACACCAAGTGCAACACACCATACTAAGTACTACTCATTCTAATACAACTCTAGATGGACACCCAAGTCAGTCTGTGGTGCCATCTCAATCATGCTCAAGTCATCAGATCCTTACACCTGTATATCATCTACTCCTATATTTAATATTCATATTTCTCATCTACCATAAAATTAATCCTCAAAATAATCGTCAAGGTTTAACTTCTCGATCAACTTAAAAATAATTTGCATATACCTCCTCAAAGTCAGATACTCAACATCGAAATAAAATTTTAATCACTTCTAAAATCTTTGTAGCCTTGACCATGTTTATGGAATCAAAATTTGAACCCTCAAAAAAAATTTAATGACATAAATCTCAACTCCTCAATAATTCTCAAAGTTAAAATTTATTTCCACTCTTTAATTTTATAAATCCATAAATATACATATAAGTGCTCACAGTCTCTAATACTCAAGGTGCACTCAATACATCTATTGTCTACAACTGTGTACTAAAATTGTACTGCCCGAATCGCTTGCACTATTACCTCCAATGATCAAAGTTATCATCACATGTATTTTCTTCCATGATTTTTAATCTATATTAACTGGTATATCATCCAATTATCATCACGCAGAGTGCTTACTGTTATTAGCGTCATTCTCGACTAATCCTCGATATAGAACCATTAGCACTCTTGGTATTATATCACTAGCTTCATTGATGGATTATCTCATCAAGCTCATTAGAACTCATGATCACATGTATCTTCTATAACACTCATGTTTCTTTACTCTCATGGGCATGTATATGGTTCCTCATCTCGATGGTTGCATAGGTATTTCCCTTTAACCTTTTACAGCCTGTTAAACTAATCTGTGATACGCCTCACCATTTTCATTACCAATTCTGATATTTCTCTACTCATGACACCTCATTATAACTCCTCATGCATATAAATTTCTTTACTTTTAACATATCTGATATCAATCATCAAATTGAATCATGATCCATTAATCCTTAACACTATTCCTCGATACCTAATTGTTTACATAGATCACTCAAGTGCATAATCATGATTATCCAGGGCGGGTATGTTGGCTCTGATACTAATTCTTGGAACTATCACTGATACTCTATACTCTCCTTCTACTCACAGTCTCTAATGACACTTATCCTAGAACCATTGTTACAAGGTACTATGCTATGAGTTAACTCTAGATTAAGGCCTACTGCTCACATGTCCAACTAGGAAACACTTACACTCACTAGTAACACTAAGTCAACACTAATACAAGACACAGACATAATTACAAGTCACTAATTATCATACTTAATAAGGAATCCTCAAAGAATAGGAGCTCAAAAAGAAACGGGATTAAGGACTGAAGGTATCTTTACTGCTAGTAAAGAAAAGAAGCGATGGAACAAAGTCCTGGAATAACAGAAATAGATAAGTCTTGAGATGATACTTTAAAAACCAATTTAAGATACAACCTGATAATCATACACGTCTGTCTAAAATCATGACACTCAGAATCCTCGCCACGCCAGTAAGCATAGATGCGGTAAACGACAGGTTCCATAACTAAGGTATGCAACTCTACAATCATGTCATCTAGAATCCTCGCCACGCCAACTGGTATGGCTGCGAGAAATTCTAAATTTTATAACTAAAGTATGTACATCCAAGTCAGGTTCCTACGTTCTCGTCACGACAGCTAATATGGCTGCGATAAACTCTAGGTTCCATAACCAAAGTAGACGTTTCACCTTTCTTACTATTCTCATCAATATATGTCATCAGATGATATCGTAAAATTTAGTCTATAAAATTCATCTTGGCATAAAATCAACTCTACAATGAAACCAAAATCCTAATTTTAATAATTGATCAACAAGAATCAAACTCAATATCAACAAGTGAGGACGGACGAAAACAAGGCGAAGGATTTAAAATTAGAAATTATAATAAGATTCTCAAGGGGTCGTCCCAGGAATCTCTCAAGAATTTTGTGATTGAGTATCCTCTCTCATCCTAGTATCCTATGTCCTATATTCTATAGCAGGCACGCAGTAGTACAACTAAGACGTCGCACTACCACGATATCACACAACTTGCGAAGTCTGACCTGCATGGGCCACCACTAAAAACGTGTCACGACCCGCACCCGGAATTTGGGCATGAGTCGTGTGTACGTCCAGCTTACGTCACAGCATCGGCGGTAGAACGCTGTCTAGGTCTCAACATAAAATATATCCTGTCAATAGTCTCAACTCCGTACGGAGGACAATGATAATAATCCACAGTTCTATAATATACTCAATCACAAGTTATAAGAATAATAGCGCGAAGAGAATGGAAAGGAGTTCTATATAAACCAATCACAAGAGTGTAACACAAGTCCTGGGTTTAGATGACCTCATAAAGTCACAAAATAATAAATACAACTCAGTCTCAGTCTAAAACAATAAATGCCGAAAAAGTAATCTAAGAACAGGTAGGTAAGATCTCCTCTAGAATAGGCAACTCCTCTGGGATTTCCGAAGTAAAATCTCCCTCTAATCCTGGGCCGTAATGAGTGGGGCAAAAGTTCTCCAAGTCCTCTGAAAAATGTTATCCAGTCAGGATTGGAGCGAAGCACAAACACTAACAGCAGTTTCATTAAGTTGACAAAAACTATAAACAGTGTAAGAAATACAAGATGAGAATAAATGCAGGAATATAGAATACTGGAGAAATAAAATAGGCAATAGAGCATCTAACAATGAACAATAAATAGTGAATGCTAGAACAATAAGTAGTGAATGCTAGAACAAGTAAATCTGAATAAAGAATAGACATCTAGCTAAGTGTTTGAATTATCAGTTTATTATGTGATCGGCTTGGGACTAGATCAGGCTGGTTATATATGATTAACTATGATTCTTGTAGGTCAGGCTAACTATATGGTTAGCTATGATACATGTAGTGGTCAGGCTAATCATATATAACAACTATGATGCATGTAAATGGTCAGGCCGCACCCGACGTGAGAAGTGGGATGAGCTATGATGCATGTAAATGTTTGGATATGATCACATAATCTACTAATAGTTTCCCATCCCCCAGCTAGCACGATGGATTCCAATCACGACTCCTCATGATGGGGATCTAGGGTGCTAACCCGTGTATCCATAGTGTCGGAATCAAGTATGTACTACAACTGAATTTATAGAAGTAATCAACAATAAAAACTGTCAGAGAATGTACTCGCCTGTGGTCCTGAGCAAGGTGTGAGGATCGATGTCCAAAGTAAAATCACAATGACCTATTTGTGGAATATAAAAGTCAGAGACTGAATTAAAGGAATAACAGGTTTAACTAAATTAAATATGAGGCCTCTAGGTCATACTAAAACCTACTGGTCAATACTAGGTTAACTTGTTACTCTAGGCTTCATATTAATACTAAGCAATATTTACATACTAGGCATTTAGTATAGATATAACTCCTATTTAGGTTCTAAGGTATTATTAAATCTATCTAACCCTTACCTAAACTAGTATTCCAATGCAACCCTTAACTCATAATTAAACTCCCTCTACTAAAATTTACTGCTCACCACTCACTACTCACATACAGATAGTGGAGAATAAAATCTGGGACACACACACATATGCATCTACCCTTACTGAGGTTCACTACACACAGGAACACTCATACAGTTCTATGCAGTCACCACTGCATAGCAGGGGACTGAACACTCCTACAGTCACATCAAAATCCTGATACTCTAATCCTCCTCTCCCTTATGCTGTGCTGATACACCACACATACACCACACTCACTAGAAGACTGATACAGTCCCCTAATGTATGATACACAACACAACACATCACTGAAACTTACACCCAGATATCTGATACTCCATATGACACTCAAGCACAACCCAAAACCTACACTATACCTGCACTTATCTTCTACTGCCATCCTCAGCCTCTCAAGATCCTAATGTACATCACATAGAAGTACTGATACACACAGGAACACTAACACATCTCACTGTTACACAAATTTCTGGCAGCTACACTCTAATGGACTGAACTCAACATTGTTCCCTGATACACTAGATACACTCAGCCACACACACACACAGGTATCAACTCCTCTCACACCTATGACTGATATACAGTTGCACCTCACAGCATTGACTGCTCACCCAGGCTAAAACTGTACAGTTACACATAGTATACACTCAGGTATTGGCATACCTAAACTCACTGCTCACTGACACAGGCCCTAACTCTTCTCACAGAATTTCTCTCTACACAAACACTATCACACAGGAACTAATACCCTGAAATTCACACAGGAAACACACACTGGTTGCACTCTCTGGCACATTAACACACTGATAAACAAAGAACACAGGCATCTAACACATAGGTAATTCACTCACACACACATATTCACTCACTGGTACACATACTCACTCTCTCAGACACTCTAACACTCTACTAAGTTATTAACCAACCCTCACACACAAGAACACACACAGGTAATAACCAATACACAAGTACTCACACACTAGGAAATACACAGTCCTCCTCACTGCACAGAATCCCTCACACACAGCACACTGTTTCCCTCACTGAGAACACACAGGTTTTTACACAGATTCAACATACTGTAACCAATCTGCACCTCACTCACAAACTGAGACAATTCAAATACCTACACACTAGATACTGAGGCAAAAATACTGATGCACCTACTGACCTCTCTTAACCCCTAACACATGTTTATTCCTCTGATATACTAATCCACAGTATCCCATAACTCGATACCACATAGGCACACACAAACTAAACTGATACACACAGCATACATATATATACACACTGATCTTTAACACAATGTACACACAGATATCTAACTAAAACACACAAGTATTCACACACACAGGAAACACACACTGGTTGCATACTGACACTCAAATCTCAACTCCCAATTCACTGCTGATACCTACAGCCAAAACCCATATGCACAAAAACACACTGCACAGAATTTGACCCCGACTATGCACAGCTACTCACAGTGGAATCCCCACAGTTCATTTCTTCCCCAAATCACACAACCCATTCTCAAAATATATGCAAATATATAAGTGTATATATATATATATATTAAAACATGCAGTATTAGAATAAATTAGATAGGTAAATCCCTAAGGGCATTCCTACAAACACCTAGGGGGCTGAAATCGGGTTTCACATTAAGATCCCATGAATACCCAAAACTAGTACCCTAAATCAAAATCATATCTATATGTAAATGAGGGAACCATGCAAGAATGTATATTCCCAAAACTAGGGCTCACAAATTAGGGAAACAAATGTATGCACACCAAAACCCTAGAATTCGAGATCCACACAGTGAAGGGATTTCCTAAAGGCCAACTACAACAAAAATCAGAATTTAAAATGGGTTAGAATCGGATTTTACCTATAGGGAGAGGGTTTTCCTATGAAGGTTCTTCTTTCCCAAGGTTCCTTGACCCAAGCTCCTTGTTTCCCTTGCTT
The DNA here is from genome assembly GCA_036927795.1 of Iris macrosiphon. Classification (NCBI taxonomy): domain Eukaryota; kingdom Viridiplantae; phylum Streptophyta; class Magnoliopsida; order Asparagales; family Iridaceae; genus Iris; species Iris macrosiphon. The sequence continues at coordinate 49,361,774 of JAYESA010000016.1, read as the reverse complement.
TAGAGGAGGAAGATGGAATCCCTAGGGTTAGATTCCGAATTTGGGGTGGGGAAAAATAGTTTTTCTAATGGAGGCTAGGGTTTCTTTCTTCATGAAGGAGAAAAGGGTTGAGGGTGGCTCCCTTTTATATTAAAAACTAGGTTAGGGTTTCAAATGCATAGGTTTAGGTTAAACCCCCATGTTAGGTCATGCAGAACTCAATTAACTCAGGTTTAGTCATTCTAGGGTTTGAGGTTCAACCCTAAAATTGGAATTCTAGGGTTTGTCTAGAATTTGGATTTTCAAATTAGGGTTAGTCATTAGGTTAGTCCTAATGAGTTCTAGGGTTTGACCTAACCCAAACACAACTAACAATATATATATAGTTTATAAAAACTCAGCAGATTAAATAAATACACAATTATTCAAAATAGTAAAATTACACAAATGCTCTAATCTGGAAATGTGGTAGAGACAAGACTTCTCATATAGAACTGAGCCCATGCGGCACAGACCCATATGCGGCCGAGACTTCCTATGCGATACTGACCCATATGTGACCGACTTCCTATGCGGCACCTATCATATACGGTACTTACTCTATGCGTCCCTAATCCTCATGCGGCCTATGCGGCCTATGCGCACATTTTATTGATTTGCTTGATTTTAATGCTTTATGGAACTTATGATTCCCCATATAATTTTAATGATTACTAATATCTGTGAGCTATGTGACCATGAGTTAGACCTGACTATGTGCTAGAACCCATATAATTTACTATTGATTGGTAATTGTAGTCGACTATTGGTATCTGAGCTAATACACTTACTACGTGCTATGTGTTTCTACGTGCTAAGTGTTTTTACGTGATTATGTTACATGTTTTACACCGAAGTGTGCCTACATGCTAAGCGACTTGTGATGTAATAAAATTCCTCCAGCATGGACATGATAGTTGGTCAATAACCAAGCATGGTTAGGATTCGTTTGACAGTTGCATCACGCTGGGGTGAATCTAAATTGAACTGTAAAGTGACAAGGTGGATTCGTATCTAGCGTGCCCATACTACGGTATGACATATAAGGTGAGTAACATGTGACCACTCCATGTGATTCCAGCTAACTGTATGGATAACTAGGCAACTAAAACATGTAGAGCATTAGGAAGGACGAAATCCCAAGATCGTGCTTAACTAACCACCCTCAATCATTATATGGGGAGTGAAGGTTGGCCCACATGGATATTATTTAAATTCTCATTAGTGGATGAAAATATATGACTATTATATTATACTATGTGTTCTATAAGATCTTAGCACGATGGCCTTACGAGAGACCGGTGTATACTACTATGTGCTATGTGACGATTCATGTCTCGGCTAGCCCCTGCTAGAACATGGTTCGATTTAAGGATTCCTATTAAATGCATAATACGTCTGGGATAATCCAGACTCCACCTAGTAAGCCTTACAAGTGATTGGCCGATTATGTAACTAAGCTTGTTTGTGTATTGTATATGTTATCAAATAGTCTAGGGATATGGACTATCATGGTGCGATGGTCTAACCCTTGTCCTTGTTTGGTTGTTGGATTAGATTATTGTGTTACTATAGGCAATGAGACAGGACTATATATATATATATATATATATATATATATATATATATATATATATATATATATATATATATAAAACCTGGTTTTACTTTTTTATTCATGCTACCTTTATGGTACTTGCTATTTGGTGTCTAACCCCACTGGTTTTGCATGGCCAGGTTTAGAGTCAGCACCCGAGGATCAAGCGTACTTTCTCTTGAATAATGGTGCACATCAGACGAATGGCCACTGAGGGAAACGAGCGACTTTCTTCTTCCCTTCTCGTTATTGCACATTTTACTCATTTTAGGCGTTTAGCCACTAGCACCGTAAATTTGGATATTTAGTTTCCTTACATGATTGTAATTAATCAGACTGCAGCTGATTATGGTCAATTACTTTTGCTACTCTGCCAACTTTTTATTTTTGCATAGCTGGTTTCTAGAATTTTGTGGTAGGGCATTTGGGACACCTTACTTTTTTGTCATATATGTTCTATATTTTTTGTTCATACTTGACTGATTGAGATAATATATGTGCTGTGGGACCCTAAGTGACTTGCTTGTAGTATGCACCCCCTTATTTAGTTACAACCTTGACCGCCATAAGACATTCTATACCTTGTACAGGGGAGCTAGCCATGTCCGTCTCCGTATTTCAGTACTGGGGGCGTGACAGCCTACATCACTCTTCTGTGAAAGAAGAGCTCCTAGGGAGTGATATATTGCTTGAACATACAGCTAAAAGGGTTTTCGTACGATAGGAGATACCAAAACTGGCAGATTTGTTAAATATTGTTTGATGTCATCGAATGCTTGTTGACAGACTTTATTTCAGACAAAGGATACGTCCTTCTTCATTAACTTAGTAAAGATTCGACATCGTCTCGAAAGATTGGGGATGAACCTCCTAATGTATGTCAGACAGCCTTGCAGACCATGAAGTTCTTTGAGATTACGTGGAGGCTGCATTTCGAAGATAGCTTTAATTTTATCGGGGTCAATGTGAATACCTTTGGAAGTTATAACAAATCCAAGGAACTTGCCACTGGACACTCCCATAAAGGATTTAGTTGGATTCATCTTCAACTGGTGGTGGTGCATCAATTCAAACACAGTCTTCAAATCTTGAAGGTGGTCATCTTTATAGCGACTCTTGACAGCGATGTCATCCACATAGCATTCTACTTTTTTTTGTAAATGCTTCTGGAAAATTGTACTATTGGCTCGTTGATATATTATACCCATATTCTTCAAGCCGAAGGGTATGACTGTATAACTGTAAACTCCCAATGGTGTACGAAAAAAGGTATATTTTTTGTCATCAGGCAACATCTTGATATAATTATATCCTGAGAATCCATCCATGAAGGACATATATTCATAGACACATGTATTATCGATCATGATATCTGTGATGGGAAGAGAAAATTCATCTTTTATATAGGCCTAGTTCAGATCTCGATAATCTACGCAGACCCAGACATTTCTATATTTCTTCATGACTAAAACAATATTAGCTACCCAGTCTGGATGTTGCTCTTCTCGAACGAAGCCACATGCTATGAGTTTCTTGACTTCTGTTTCAATTGCATCCATCATATCCGGACGGAACCGCCGTTGTTGTTGTTTTACCGGTTTAGCATTTGGAAGAATATTAAGCCTATGTGTGGCTATTTGAGGATCTAGGCTAAGCATATCCTCATAACTCTAGGCAAAGACATCAATATACTCCTTTATTAGCTGGAGTAAAGCGTGTTAATCTTCTTCAGGAAGATTCTTACTAATGAAGATTGGTCTTGGGGAAGATTCTTCTCCTAAATTAATTTGGACTATTTCATCCTTTGTAGGTGGTTCACGTTGCTCAAACCGAAGCTCCCATTGAGTATCCATTTGTTGTGTCCATGGATCATTTTTGAATGGATACAATTATTTAACATCTTTCTCATATGGGGCAGTTGACATAATATTTACAGAGAAAGCCAGTTTGAATACGTCACCAATACTTTTGTCAGATTTCCACAATGACGAGTCAGAAGAATGAGAATGTGTCTCTTCTTCAGATTCTGAACTTTCATGACTTGTTGGTGGTGTAACATATCTCAAACCACGATAGTCCTTTGGTCGTATGTTTTCGTCTTGCCTTTAGGAGAGAGATGACACATAGGAGTCCGTCTGCCTTTTTCATAATTTAGTCCCAAGCCAGATTTTAGGTTGTAGCCCATCCCTTGTATGATGTTCTTTGCTGGTTGGCTGTAACAATACGGTTGTATCTTCCCCATATCCTTGTCAGAACCATTAGTCTACGCAACTCTTTTGTTTCTAGCTTTGCTAAAAATTATCTGACATTGCTTTTCCTGTCTCACTGGGACTATGAAGTATGCCTCCTCAAATGGTTCATATGAAAAACTATATTGGAATGGAGATACAACGGATATGTACAGAGGTTCATAGAGGTGAAGAGCCTCTAAGAATTTTTTTTTAGAAAAGGGTTTAACTTCAATGTAGTGCAAAGTAGATTCTTTTTTAATCATGAAATATAAGATTTTTTCATCTTCCACATTATCGGCAGAATCTTCAGCCTTGACAGGAGGCTTGCCAAGATTAATGACAGGGTTGATTCACTGATGTTGATTGCTTATTACGACGAAGGTCGATAACAAGTGGCTCATTCTCTAGTGTTGGTTATTTATTACATGGAAGATTGATAACCAATAGAGATGACTTGTGTAGGTCGATGCTAAGAGGCTTCGAAGGGGTTGGACAAGTAGTACGTCCTTTGACTCTTATTATCATAGGCTCTTCTTTTAGAGTATTTTTAGCTTAATCACTAGCTTGATTAGCTTCCTCTTTCATATACTCCGGTGTATAGAGTGCAGAGTCAGCAAAATAGGCTTCGACACCTTTGAATGGATTGAGGTCAGCTACCTCAGTTTTGACCTCTCCTCTACTGTTCACATAATTGAAGCATTGATGTAGGATGGAGGGTATAATTTTATGCTCGTGTATCCATGGTCGTCCCAACAAAATGTTGTAGGATACGTCAGAGTCAATCACATAGCATATGACTTCAGTACGTTGATCGCCTATTTGGATTTTTAGGTGTATCTTTTCCAGTAGTTTACTTCTTCCAGCATTGAAGCCTAAAATGGTAGTACTGGTAGCAGACAGTTGTGTATCGGTATCTTCAATCCTCTCAATAGACTTTTAGGAATAATGTTGAGTGAATAACCAGGGTCAATGTGAATCCAATTTACCTTAATAGATCTGATATAAATGGTATAATACAGAGGCCTGTTATGTTAATTATCTTCAAGTAGCATATTATCTTGCATAAATATGATGTTAGGAATCTTCTCGATTTCACTGTGGCATTGAGAAGACAATAAGGGCTCTTCATCAGGAGTCTTGAGTTGAGCTAAGCATGAGTTTGCATGTATCAGAGCTTCGCTCAAAGCTTCATGAGTCTTCTTCGATAAACGAAGCAACTCAAATATGGAGAGTCGGGCTGGGGTATTTGCCAGTTGTGCCAATATGTCAAAATTATAGGGCTTTTCAAGTTCTTAGGGTACATTCTTCTTCAGAGATTTATCGAAGCCTACTTCCTTTTGCTTTCCTTTCTATGCCATAGTAGGCTTCGAAGGACCAGGTTCGGTTGTGACCAGAGCAGCAGGAGTTGTTGAAGTAGGAAGAGTGTCTGGAATATCCTCCGGGACAGATTCATAATTTTTATGATAATCTTTGTTGGACCTGGTACCAGTCATTGCTTCTTCTTCGGGCATCGAAGAAAGAAGTACCATGTTACAAGACTTGAGTTTCTTTTTATCATGCCCTTTCTTGGAGCGAGTCTGTGGACTGGTCTCGTCACAGCCCAATCCACTACGGGATTTATTAGACTGTCCTCGGAGTTGTAGAGGAATACGCCGTCCCTTGTCAAAGTTTAAATCTTCAGCTTTCTAGAAATCATACCCCATATTTTGCATCAAGCATACAGATTGTTGGCTGTATCGATAAAATTGGGGGCGGTCCTCATCAAGAACCTGAGCCGAGGTCAATGCTCTAATGGTTACAGAAGGAGGATGAGGAATTTTTGTAGGAACACTTTATAAGCACTGAAGATTTGTAGTGCCCTTTATAGCGGAACGCTGCCAATCATGGACCATTGTCGGTATGTCAAGCGAAGCTTGCAAATAGAGCTTGATGGAGAAATATTCAAATTTTGAAATCTTACATCGAGAGATACATCATCCTGATGTTGGTCCTAATCTCTGTCTGAATGAGAATCCGAAGAAATCATATTGCATGATTTATACTTCTTACCATTTTTAGATTTTAAATTGGAAGATGTTGTTCCCTGGTCCCAATCTGACAGCAGGTCAGGATAAATCCATATAATCTCGTCATGATCTGTGGTAAGAGGCACCAATTCCTCTGACTTCTAGGCGACGAAAGATTTACCACTTCCATCATAGCTTGAGGTATTGGGACAATGCCGTTCAGGACTTCTCGTGCTAGAATTTTGCCAAATTAAAGAGATACCATATTGGTACTGACTATCTTCTCTTCGTTATGAAGGGTAATAGTTTTAGCATCTATCAACTGCTATATCTTCCTTTTCAAGACATAACAAGCCTTGCTAGGATAATGTTTATATCGGTGGTACAAGCAGTACTTCGGGTCGTCTATTTTACCAACCTCATTTGGTCGCTTGACATCAGGCAACTGTAACTTGTTACTTTTTATCAAACACTCAAAAATGCTAGGGATATCGCTTTCGTCAAAGTAATATTCTTTCATAGGCCTGGAAGACTCTGTAGGATTTTGTGTTAAAGGAGAGGTGGGTCACTTTGACAGATTTATCACCAAGGCCTCATTTACTTTGTGGTTGCGATTATTCGCACTATTGGAGGGACGCTTTTCTTCCGTATTGGTCATTTATAACCCAAAATTGTGTGTCATTTTTGCGTTGCCTTCACCAGCTAAGCCCCGATAATAAACGTCGTCCAGTCTTGAAATTGAGTTAGACCTGTCCAGAGCCCTACTATAGGTAGTAGGTTCTTTTTGCAGGTATCAATGAATGCGGAGTCTATAATACCGTGGGGTAACTTCAGAGTTACCTACCTAAAATGCTCAACAAATTTACAAGCGAAGTCCTTCTCCTTCTGTTTGTTATCGATGAGTAAAGACATCGTCATATCCATAACTCCCTCGTAGAATCGTGAGAGGAAAAGATACTCCATGTCATCAAACGAGGATATGCAGTTATCAGGTAAACTACGATACCAATCGTAGGTTATGCCGACCAAGCATCCCACAAATAATATGGTAAGGAGAGCATCTTCTTTATGCAGATGAGCCATCATTATATTGAAGTAATTGATATATTAGCTCGGTGATGTCATGTCATGCCTTCAAACAAGACGATCGATTGGGGTTTTATATTTAGAAGAAAACGGAACATTATCCCAATAGGGAGGATAAGGCCGTTTCACCCTCATCTTGCGAAGTTGGTCTTTGTTATTTAAAACATCGACCTATGCACGCAGCCCTCCGATAGCTTCGAGAGGATCTTCGGGTCAGAGTGATGCGACTTACTGATAGGATCCTGGTTGAACAGGAATTATCACCAGCGGAGATCCATCCCCAATGTTGAGAGGATTAAGTGTTGGTGCTAATGACTCTTGGTTTATGACTGCTTCTGGATTTTTGTTATCCTACAGAGGCATTTTTCTAGAAGTAGACTGTGCAGGTATGAATGAAGACACTTGGACGGGTGCTGATATAGCAGAATGTTAGGCTGTCATTATTTGATGCATATTTTTCATCATGGTGTGCATGTCCTTAAGAGCGGCCTATAATAAGTTGAGATATTATTCGATGGCTTCTGATAGAGAAGCTTCTTATTTATTATCAATGGCATAAACACTAACATCCCTGTGTACGACAGAAGGATTGGTAGAAAGAACCGTGTACTTTGAATCTACACTGTCAGTTTCAGAATCAGCAAAATTTTTACCCCCAGCCTCGAATTCTGAGGAATGGGTATTCTCGTAATGAACGAGCTCCCATCTTCTAGAATGGGTATTTTGGTATAATCTTTCAAAAGAGTCACGAGTTGGTCAAATCTTCTCTGGCTAGGTGTTCTTGAAGAACATTGTTTTGACTGTCTCCTACCACGAGGAAGATGCGAAGCCATATATGCTGAAGCAAAGAACGATTCATCATCGTACTCCTGGTTGTCAACTTGCTTTGTATATTGTGGCTTAGGAGACATAGTGTAAATTAATCGGTCAAACATAGACCGTTTTGCTGACGCACAACAATATTCGATTACAACTCTATGACAATTGTAACGATGTTCAGTAGAAAATATTGTTGTAATGTCAGAAGGGCCCCTCTCTTTATATTTTATACAATAAGCTCACATAAATTAAAAGAGGGAATAGAAGATGAGAAAGACGACAGACTATGCCTCTTTACATGAGAAATATTGAATTATTTGTGCACATTTTCGATCCCTTGTGTATAGAGTGATGTGCTGGCTTGATTGGCAAGTGATTCATCATATCTCGAGTTTTTTTCTTCAGGAAAGAGAGGAAGTTGTCTCTAACAGTCCTCTTGTGCACATACGCACAATCAGCATGTTGTGTAGAGATTGCTCCTGTTTAGCATATATTTTGTGGCATAGACAAAGTTGGCACAATTTGTCTACATGCATTTAATTTTGTACGGAGGTCTTGACCTGGCGCACGAGTGGCAAATAATTTTCCCTCCATTGTGCGCATAATCAAGATTTTAGGAGAATAATTCTCCCTGACAAACACTTTATTTGTGCGTTGATTGGTTTGGACAGCGGTGTCCATGCCTTTCTTGCCTGGCATATTACAGCGAATATTCGCGGGTTGAGGAGCTTGGGTGTGGATCACCCTTTGCTCGTAATTGTGCAAGTTGCACAAATTATATACCATATTTAATGTAAGGGATTCAGAAGCTTGGGTGTGGATCACCCTTTGCTTGAAATTGTATGAGTTGCGCAAATTGTATCCCTTGTTTAACACAAGGGAATTATCCACCAAGTCATTGATCTGAACAAAATTGATAAGGGAACTCTCGTCAATCAGAATACTCTTTCCCTTATTGGCAGAAACTTCGGGATATGCATGACGAGGTTTGGGCACCCACACTTTGCGAGTTTTCCTCGACTTGGGTGAGGATGATGGGTGAACACTACCCCTAGAATGGAGCATTTCTTCATATGCCTGTTGGTCAAACTTCACGACCAAGTTCATCTGCGTTGAGCCGACCGAAGAAGTGTCGGGTTGAGCTATCGTCTTCTCGTCAGAAAAGATGGAAGTCCCCAGCAAAGTTATCATCTTTGTTTGCTAAAAAATTTTATACGAAACTTTTGTGTTATAAACTATTAAAAAGAAAAAAAAAGTACAAAAAAGATCCTAAACAGAAATCTAAGTACAATTGATTCTGGGGAAGTATAGTTGTAGAGATCTGATCTGCGGACGATCACTTTACTCCTTGGACCACTCAACGATGAAGAAATGTACACGACGATAGAGAAATATAGGGAATTCTACGAACAACTTAGAGAGTTGAACAATTAGAAAGCTCTGGCACAACGGCTCAAGAAGTTTCTATTTCTCTCATTGTGCTCTTAAATTTCAAAGACATAAAGATTGTTGCAAACAACTTGGAGAGATGAACAATAAGAAAGCTCTGGCACAACGGCTCAAGAAGCTTCTATTTCTCTCATTGTGCTCTTGAATTTCAAAGACATAAAGATTGTTGCAAATAACTTAGAGAGATGAACAATAAGAAAGCTCTGGCACAACGGCACAAGAAGCTTCTATTTCTCTCACTCTGCTCTTAAATTTCAAAGATATGAGAATTCTAGCCCCTTTCTCTCTATCTGTCTGTGTGTGTCTATTCTTCACTATTTATAGAGTTTAGGAGTGGTTACGACAGTGCGCACAAACTATGGACAGTCAACATTATTTTACCATTATGCGCGCACTTTTGGTATATTAACATACCACATTCTGCATGAGTGGGTGCACAACTTGCTGCCTGCTTGACACGTAGCTTCCTATACAAGGAAAGCATAGGTCGTGGGGAACAATTATTTGTGCACCTTTCATGAGAAGTACGACATGTACGACACGCATTCTTAACTACTCACTATTGGTTAGGATAGTATGTGCACTTTAAAATTCGTCTGGAGACTGGCACAATTTTAGTAAGATTGGCACTACGGCACACCTTTGAAGAGAATGGCACTGCGGCACACTTTTGAAGAGAATGGCACTGCGACGCACTTTTGAAGAAAATAGCACTACGGTGCACTTTTGAAGAGAATGGAACTACGACGCACTTTTGAAAAAATGGCACTGCGACGCACTTTTGAAGAGAATGGCAGTGCGGCGCACTTTTGAAAAAAATGGCACTATGGCACACTTTTGAAGAAAATTAGCACGGCGGCACACTTTTGAAGAAAATGGCACTACGGCGCACTTTTGAAGATATTGGTACTGAGGCGCACTTTTGAGAAAAATGGCATTGCGGCACACTTATGAAGAGAATGGCACTGCGATTGGGTCGCTAAATGATAACCTGGGTCTGCTATCGTACCTCTGCTGTAATGATGACCTCTGACTCTTTGGTTTATGCCTCTATTAACTGTCAGTCTGCTGCATTAAATATTGAGAGAGAGAAGATAGTTTGTGCGGCATCTTTCATAACATTAAGAAAGTGTGTCACTTTTCTACTCTCTGAATAGTGAGCCATCCTCTGAAATTAATAAAAAGTGCGCCAAAGTAAGAAAATGCACGTCTTTCTTCTGGAACAATTAGAAAGTGCGATATTTTCTACTGTTGGATTTATTTATAGAAAACTACGCCATCTATCTGAGGCACACTTTTTATGCTTCTACAGCCCTACATAGCTTAGTAAAAGCTTCTTTCTTTTCCTCGATAGGAGGCGGTATAGGAGCAGTAGAAGCGCAACTAGAGTTAGTTGTAATGGGTGGTAGAATAGTCGATTCATCAGACTCTTTTTCCTTCTTTGGAGACTCGTTCAGGGAAGACATTAGCAAATTTAAATGAAGAATGTTAAATTGAGTAGTCGACTCTTATTTATAATAAGTGGGGCGACAGTTCAAATTTTTCCATAAGATTAATCGATAAAAATGGTGACAATTCAGAACCCCACTATTCGTGAAGGAACACAACGGTTCAGATCCCCATATACAAATCATAAAGGGTGTGACGGTTTTCTTTTCCCCAAGCAAAGAGCATAATACAAAACCTTTTTGTATGTTGGTATGAGGGTTCCCATATGCGCGTATTTGTCTAGTTGACAGAAAATGTTGTGTAGTGCGCGTGACCAAACAATTTACATAAATGGTTACAAAGTGTGTAAGACAAACTGCACAGTGCGCACAAAATTCAGTTTTCCCTAAGTACTTATTTGTGCGCGTATCAGTGGGATGATAAGGGAAAGGCAACATATTCAGTTTTTTCCTCCGATGCACGTTATCCCAAAAAAAAGACAACCAAAGTCTTCAGTCAACAACACACATACAACACAATAAAGTTAAAGGAAAAAATTTATTGAGGCTTAATCATGATTACATATGATGGAGATCTATCACACTTAGATTTTCTTTCTAAAATTCATTATTATAAATATGGAAATATATTACACCTAGATTTTCATATGATGTGGATCTATCACAGAGCCATCCATATCTATGTACAATGTCTGCTCCCTATGCAGATGAGTTAAGGCACAGAAGAAATAAGCTCCTCAGTGCAAACCATAATAAAGGAAAAAGAAATCCATGTTGCGGACAAGCGAGGATGCTACACATGACTGAGCCTGTTTAAATTAGCACAGACCTATTTCTGTCAGGATGCTACGCTACCACTAGAAGTCCCGATTGGGATTTCAATCCCAAGCCTATAATCAGCACAACGACCATGTTAAGAGAGTGATTCCAGTGAGCTGGTTTTGAAGACAACAAATAGTCTTCAAGATAATATGTTAGTTCAGCATGAACGATAAAGCTTATGATATCCTTCCAAGCTCCATCACACGAAGAGCTCGACGACAACGATCTCCAAACGAGCCTCTCACCGATCATTAGAAAGCGTATCCTCTTGCATTTCTCGACGGCCAGCAAAGCCAGTGGTATCATGCTATTTCATTCATCTTCTTAGACTCATACCTAACAATAACCATACTAAAGTCACAGTAAGAAGGAGATATGTCTGGGAGTGTTGGTAAAATTTTTCTCTTATTTGTAGGAGGACATTCCAAGTGTGGTATAGCTCTAAAAAATTGTTCCTGAAAAGTTGCATGCATCTCCTTAAAAGTTGCCTACATCTCTTTAAAGATCGTGTCAAACCAAGGAACAAGTCAAAATGGAATAAATTGATGAGATATGTGCATGACCCGCGGTCACGTTAGCAAAATTGTTGGGATTCTGCCAAAGAATGTGCGAACATACATCTCAACAACTTTTTATGCTTCTAATTCAAAGTATTTTGAATTCTTCTAGACGAATTCAAACACATTGAAGGGGGTCTCGTAGAAGCATAAAAGTGCGCCTATTGAAGACGGCACATTATCCTACAAATAAACTAAATATAGGAAGAATGGCGCACTTTCTCTTTGTTCTAAAGGATGGCGCATTTTCTACTTGCTTCAGAGGATGGCGCACTCTTTCAAAGAACAGAACGGTGGCGCACAATAAGGTTGTTCTTATCCAGCCCAATACAGGATTACAAATTACATGTTATTTTTTTCTCTCAAGCATTAAATACGATAAATCAGACAACTGAACAGCAGTCGAGGGTGTCAGAAGCCATCATTACAGCTGAACTATGGCACGTAGACCCAGGTTGTCGTTTAGCGGCCAGTATGAATCAACTTCTTGAAAAGTACGCCATCATGCCTATTTCCTCAAAAGTGTGCTATCATGGCTACTTCTTCAAAAGTGCGCCATCATAAAAACTTCCTCAAAAGTGCACCAAAAGTGCGCCATCATGGCTACTTCCTCAAAAGTGGGCCATCACGGCTACTTTTTCAAAAGTGCGCTTGTATAGCCAATATTTTCAAAAGTGTGCAGTCTCCAAACCACTTCTAAAGTGCAACTATGATCCTAACTAACAAAGAAAAGTTACGATTACGTATCCTATATACCATATTTCTTGTGAAACGTGCACAAATAACTATCACATGACCTACGCTTTCCTCGTATAGGAAGGCAGGTGTCAAGCAGGCAGCAAGTTGTGTACCCACTCACTAGATCGTAGGATGTCATCCCATCAAAAGTGCACACACAGTGCAGACTATCTAAAGTTCACACACACTATCATAACTGCTCTGAAATCCTATAAATATAGGATCATTGTGTACGTTACAGATGTTGGAATTTCAAGTCTTTGAAGTTCAACAACAAAAGAAGAGAAATAGAAGCTTGTTGTGTCATTGTTGCCAAAGCTTTCTCATTGCCTAACTCTTCAAGTTGTTCACAGCATCCTTGCATTTCTTTATCGTCGTATAGTCCAAGAAGTAAAGTGATCATTTGCAGATCAAATCTATACAGCTATACTTCCCCATAATTAGTTGTACTGATATTTCTGTTTAAGATCTTTTGTACTCTTTTTTCTTTTAATAGTTTATAATACAAAGTTCATACAAAATTTTGTTCTTCGCAAACACATAGTCCATATCTGCTACTCCCTTCTTCGGTCCAAAGAAAGTCAGAAAAAAATCCTCTAAATAGTCATCTAAAAAATATATCCTATCAGGATGGAGCAAGCACAACCCAATATTAGTTCCAAGTTAATTGATAATGACTATAAACAATACATAATGAATGTAAAAATAAGACAAGAAAATGGTAAACAAATATTATAATGTAGCAATAAAGAGAGAGATAATAGTTAGCTAATGTCATACGACGTTGTTTACTTTGCTATTGTCATACGATATTTTTTATAAGGTTAGTGTCATACGACGTTGTTTATAAGGTTAGTGTCATACGACGTTGTTTACAAGGTTAGTGTCATACGACATTGTTTACTAGGTTTGTGTTATACGACGTTGTCTAATGTTTATATCATACGATAATGAGAGGAATAATAATCTGAATATGCAAGTAATATCTCATGACTGAGGATCCACATATACTACTTTATGAATCATTGTGTAAGAATTCAAGTATAACATTTCTAAATACTTGTATTATAGTAATTATCAAGAAATAGAAACTATCAGAGAATGTACTCGCCTGAGGTCCTCAGCGAAGTGTGAGGATCAAGGTCCAAACTTGAATCACAATGACCTAATATGAAATATCAATTTTATTTGGTGTATTAGAATGATAAACATGCTTAAACAAGCTAAAATATCATTTCTAGGACACTTTTAGGTCATACTAGTCAAACTAGGTCAACCTTGGTCAAACTAGTCAATTCTAGGTCATGCCTAGGTTTCTAGGTCTATACCAAGGTATACTAGTCAATGTTAGTCAATATCTAGCTAATACTAGTCACTATTAGTTACACTAGCTAATAGTACTAAAGTGTCTATATACAAGTTAATATGATACTCTATGTATCTTAATACACTATATAAACTTATATATATCAATATATATAGTACCTTAGTATCTAGCTACTATATTAGTATCATAATTACTTCTAATAGTTTTAACTATAACTTGGTATCTAAATACCTTAACCAATATCAATATCTACTATATCTATAATATTGGTATTACCTTAGTTATACTAACATTACCCATACTAACTTGATATCTTAATACTAACCTTAGCTACTACTCTAATTTATGTGATAATACCAAGCTCAATTACCTAACCCCATGATATTTGGTTATCTTTGTATCAGTACCATTGTGGTATCAAGTATCAAATATATACCTATATATAGAGTTATATACATATCAATAATTTAATAACTATTTAGTACCACAAACTTCTACACTAATACCCTACCATTACCTTGGTATCTCACTTAACCTTATACCCACACATAAAAGTGCAACTGATACCTTAAAATTTGTGTCACTGAGCATACAGACTACTCACACTCTACCTACACACATCTATAGAAAACCAATACCCAACTCTTCCCATAACCCAGGCTACCTCTCCATACTTGATACAAGCCATATACTCACCACACTTTACTAATACTATTAGTATCAGTCATCACCTTATAGCTGCTGGTACCTCAAATATTCATTGCACCCTAAAATAATACTATCTACAGCACTTTCTAACTTATGCACTCCCTTGAGAAACCACGTATTTGCTCCAATCTCGTACACATCATCATGTACCACTGTGCACAACTTATGCACTCAGGCAGTGCACACATTTGTTCAGATTAAAACTTCCCTCATTGTTTCAAGGTTTACACTGCAGTTCACCTCTCCATACTTCACATACACCACTTTGCACTTGTGATTGCACCCCTAGCAGTTCCCTACACTCAAGTGCACTACGTACACAGTTCAGACAGCACTTTGATGTTAACTTCTACCCATTATCCTATGCATCCCTGTAACCCGAGCCCTCTGCACACATCTCAAGCCTGCTGCATTCTTGACATTCACACTCACTCATATATCCACTACTACACACCTGAAGCTACCTGACACTAATGCACACTGACCAGTTGAGGACCTCTGACACTGGTGATACCAACTGAAGCACAAATCCTTATTAAACACTCTAGACTTACACTCCTCATATTCAGCTAACCAACACTCACACACTACCACAGGTATAACACTCTACTGCCACTGATACATTCTAACTGAATCTTCTCCATTTTCTCAAGAGTGGAAAAATCCTAATTTTCTAATTTACACCAAATTCCAAAATTCCACCATTACCATACCATTTCACCTTCAAAACTTCTTCATATGGAGAGCTAGTGCTTGAAACTCAAGAAGAAAGCCATGAAGGAGCATTATTAGTATCACTTCTTCTTTTATCATTCCCCAAATTCGTGGAGATTTTTTAGGATCCAACTCCAAATATGTAAATCTATCCCTTCCCCATTTTTCATGGTTAGAAATACCCCATGGACCGATAGGAACCTTCTCATAAGAAGAATTGACTTTTTATTGCTAGATCTAGGTGTTAGAAGCCTTCATTATGATAGATCTTGATTTTTCTCTTGTGTAATGATGTTTTGGACTCAATTTGAGGGATATTCTGAATTGTGTCCACAAGTGTTCGACACGAGTCCCACTACAAGAATAAGTCAAATTAGCGACGTTTGGAAACGTCACTAAATGGCATAAAAACCTCGCTAAAAATATTTAGCGACGTAATTAGCGACGTTTCAATGAAGTCGTGTTTAAGCTAGTCGTTGACAGAAAAAACATCGTAAAACGTCGCTATAGCGACGTTTTCTAGCGACGTATTCGCGTCCCTAATATTTTTCATATTAGCAACGTTTAGCGACGCAACGTAGCTAAATTAGTAACGTATTGTATGTCGCTAAATGTCGCTAATATTTTTTTATTTAGCGATAATTTGTAACACATTTAGCGACGTTTTGTTGACCTGGCAAAAACTGCAATGTCAGCAATTTAGCAACGTATTTTGCGACGTATTCAGCGTATTTTGCAACATATTGAGCGATGTATATAAATGTCGCTAAATATCGCTAAACGTCGCTAAACGTCCAGTAAAAAAATAAAAAAATAGAATATAAAATGGTTTCCAAACCAATCTTCCTGCAATTTATGAATTCATAATTTATATAAATAGACCCGGAGCAACCCTCCGTTGAATTCCTTGGGTTCGTCGACCCCTTCGGTGGAACACTCAACATCGGTAAATTAACATACATTTAATATGAATAATAATATAAAATTTGAAGATACAAGCATATGTGTATGGTGTGAGGTCTGGGTACTCGAGAGGAAGTGCTTGTGTGTGGTAGTGTTTAGAGTAGGGAGTGTACCCCGGTGTACATTAAAGTGTCATGCATGTGTATGGGTGTGCAGGAGTTAGTGTTAGATACATGAGTAGCAATATACAAGTATCAGTGCATTGCAGACAGGTGTGTCAGCAGATAGTGTACCTTGTGTACTGGTTTGGGTCTGCACAGTCAGTGTAGGCTTGGGTTATGGGGTGCCAGTGTGAGTATGGACTGCTACAGTCCATATCGGATTAGGATTTCCCTATGTTTCATGTGAGAGTGTTTTAGTGTAAAGAGGGGAGCTTAGTTCAGTTGTAAGCTCATATTTATGTTAGAATCACCCATTCATACTCGTTTTCCTGATTCTACATTCATTCTATTCCATATTTTGGTTAGAATTCCTTAGAATGAGCGTAGAATGGTTAAAACGAGTACCGATGGGTGATCCTTAATGAGATATGGTTTGGAATAGGCATGGATTGATGAAAACGAGTATAGACGGGTGATTCTAATAGAAATTATGGTATAGAACCAGCGTAGATCGGTGAAAACAAGTACAAATAAGTGATTCTAACCGAAATATGGAATAGAATGAACGTAGAATCATGAAAATGAGTATGGATGGATGATTCTAACCTAAATGTGGTTTAAACCAAGTGTAGAAGGTGTGAAAACATGCATGGAGGTGTGATAGTAACCGAAATTATGGTATAGAATAGGCATAAAATGGTAAAAATGAGTATTCTTACCAAAATATGCTACATAAGTGGCCTAAGATTGGTCAAACGAGTATAGAAACGTGATTCTAACCGAAGTTAGGTATCAAATGCTCGTAAAATAGTAAAAACGAGTATGAATGCATCATTCGAACCGAAACAGGTATAATATGATCTTAGATTGATGAGATAGAGTTTATATCGTTGTTTCTAATCGAAATATGGTATCCAACGGGGTTAGAATCGTGAAAATGAGTATAATTGAGTGATTCCAATCGAAATATAGTGTTGGATGTGAGTAGATTGGCGAAAACGAGTATATATATAGACTATTCTAACCGAAATATGGTATAAAAGTGGCGTAGATTTGTGGAAACGAGTACTGAAATATGATTATGATCGAAATAAGGTATCTAATACTCGTATGATGGTGAAAACCAGTACAAATGGGTGGTCCTATCCGAAATATGGTATAAAATAAGCGTTTAATGATGAAAATATTTTAGATCGGCGATTCCAACCAAAATACAGTATAAAATAGACATAGAAATGGTAAAAACGAGTATAGACGGGTGATACTAACGGAATATGATGTAGAATGGACATAGAATAGCTAAAACAAGTATCAAAATACAATTTTTAACCAAAATAAGATATCAAATGCTCGTAAAAGGGTGAAAACGAGTAATAAATGGGTGGTTCGAACCGAAATATGGTACAATATGATCGCAAAATTATGAGAACGAGTTTGTACCATTGATTCTAATCGAAATATAGAATAAAACTGGGGCAGAACCGTGAAAATGAGTATAGATGAGTGATTCAAACCGAAATATGGTGTAGAATGTGCGTAGATGGGAAAACTAGTATGGATGGGTGATTCTAACCAAAATATGATGTAAGAGAGGCGTAGATGTGTGGAAACGACTACTGAAATATGATTCTGATCGAAATAAGGTATATAATACCGTTGAATGGTGAAAACGAGTATACATGAGTGGTTCTATCCGAAAGATGGTATAGAATAAGCGTAGAAAGATCAAAACATGTTTACATCAGGAATTCTAACCAAAACACGGTATAAAATAGACGTGGAACGGTGAAAACGAATATAGATGGATGGTTCTAGCTGAATATGACGTAGAATGGTTAAAAAGAGTATCGATGGGAGATCATAACCGAGATACGATTGTAGAATTGGCATAGATTTAACCAAAATATGGTATAGAATGTGGATAATTTGGTAAAAACGAGCATAAGATGGGTGATTCTAACCGAAATATGTTGTGAAAGTGGCATAGATTTGTGGAAACGGTACTAAAATGTGATTATGATCGAAATAAGGCACCAAATACTCGTAGGATAGGGGAAAACTAGTATAAATGAGTGGTTCTATCCGAAATATGGTATGGAATGTTAAAAACGTATTTTGATCGATGATTCTGACCAAAATACGACATAAAACAGACGTAGAATGGTGAAAATGAGTATAGATGGAGGATTCTAACTGAAATAAGATATCGAATGAGCGTGGAATGGTTAAAATGAGTACCGATGGGTTATCCTTAACGAGATATAATTTGGAATAGGCATGGATTGATGAAAACGAGTATTGACGGATGATTCTAACAGAAATTATGGTATAGAACCAGCGTAAATAGGCAAAAACAAGTACAAATAAGCGATTCTAACCGAAAAATGGAATAGAATGAACGTAGAATCATGAAAACGAGTATGGATGGGTGATTCTAACCTAAATGTGGTTTAAACCAAGTGTAGAAGGTGAAAACGTGCATGGAGGTATGATGGTAACCGAAATTATGGTATAGAATGGTAAAAATGAGTATAGACGGATGTTTCTAACCGAAATATGGTACATAAGTGGCCTAAGATTGGTCAAACGTGTATAGAAACGTGATTCTAACCGAAGTTAGGTATCATATGCTCGTAAAATGGTAAAAACGAGTATGAATGCATAATTCGAACCAAAACAGGTATAATATGATCTTAGATTGATGAGATAGAGTTTATATCGTTGTTTCTAATCGAAATATGGTATCCAAAGGGGTTAGAATCTTGAAAATGAGTATAATTGAGTGATTCCAATCGAAATATAGTGTTGGATGTGAGTAGATTGGCGAAAACGAGTATATATAGACTATTCTAAACGAAATATGGTATAAAAGTGGCATAGATTTGTGGAAACGGGTACTGAAATGTGATTATGATCGAAATAAGGTATCTAATACTTGTACGATGGTGAAAACCAGTACAAATGGGTGATCCTATCCGAAATATGGTATAAAACAAGCGTTTAATGATGAAAACATTTTAGATCGGCGATTCTAACCATAATACGGTATAAAATAGACATAGAAATGGTAAAAATGAGTATAAACGGGTGATGCTATAGAATATGATGTAGAATGGGCATAAAATAGCTAAAACAAGTATCGAAATACAATTTTTAACCAAAATAAGGTATTAAATGCTCGTAAAAGGGTGAAAACGAGTTATAAATGAGTGGTTCAAACCAAAACATGGTACAATATGATCGCAAAATAATGAGAACGAGTTTGTACCGTTGATTCTAATCGAAATATAGAATAAAACTGGGGCATAACCGTGAAAATGAGTATAGATGAGCGATTCAAACCGAAATATGGTATATAATGTGCGTAGATAGTAAAACTAGTATAGATGGGTGATTCTAACCAAAATATGATGTAAGAGTGGCGTAGATGTGTGGAAACGACTACTGAAATATGATTCTGATCGAAATAAGGTATATAATACCGTTGAATGGTGAAAACGAGTATACATGAGTGGTTCTATCCGAAATATGGTATAGAATAAGCGTAGAAAGATCAAAACAAGTTTAGATCAGGGATTCTAACAAAAATACGGTATAAAACAGACGTGGAACGGTGAAAACGAGTATAGATGGATGGTTCTAGCTGAATATGACGTAGAATGACCGTAGAATGGTTAAAAAGAGTATCGATGGGGAATCCTAACCGAGATACGGTTGTAGAATTGGCATAGATTTAACCGAAATATGGTATAGAATGTGGGTAATTTGGTAAAAATGAGCATAAAATGGGTGATTCTAACCGAAATATGGTGTGAAAGTGGCATAGATTT